>CM073583.1:82921610-82924110 GCA_037074715.1 Magnolia kwangsiensis | reverse complement strand
CGTGTCGAACATCTACCCCATCAATCAGGTGCACCATTTCGTGGTGGGCCTCGAGCTAAAAAATCAAGTTAATCCATAACTTGTGGGGGCCACACCACATACAAAAGTTGAAAGGGGTTACCATCCCATTAAAACATTTATAATCATTTTTTGGGCCAACCGAGATGTGGTTCAAAAATTCAGCCCATCCATTATGTGTCCCACTTGGATGAGGGGTTAGATAAATTTTCAGACGCATCCAAATTTTAGGTGCGCCCCACCAAGTGCTTTTATATGTTTTAACATGTCTTCACATGATTTTAGATGGTATGGCTCACCTACGTTCCATATATAGTTGATTTTTGGGATATCCCATAATTTAAAGGGGACCCATCAAATCCACGGTGTTGATGTTCGACACACATTACGGTGGGGCCCACACAGCTCAACCTCATGGGAAGTTCTCATTAGCGCGACCTCATAGAACCATGTCCATATATATATATATATATATATATATATATATATATATATATATATATATATATATATATATATATATAGGGAAAAGGTACTATGCACTCAACCTCAAAATAAGTTCCCGTGAGGTCGAGCTGTGTGGGCCCCACCGTGATGCATGTCGACCATCAACACCGTGCATTTGATGAGTCCCCTTTAAATTATGGGATATCCCAAAAATCAGCCATATACGGAACTCAAATGGGTATACCATATAAAATCATGTGAAGACACCGTTAAAACATATAAAAGCACTTGGTGGGGCCTACCTGAAATTTGCATGCGTCTGAAACTTAGTCTGAACCCTCATCCAAGTGTGACATACATAATGGATGGGCTGGATTTGCAAACCACATCTCGGTGGGCCCAAAAAATGATTATGAATGTTTTAATAGTGCACGGCCCCTCTCCACTTCTATATGTGGTGTGGCCAACAAAAGTCACGGATTGACTTGATTTTTGAGATCTAGGCCCACGATGGAATGGTGCATCTGATTGATAGGGTAGATGTTCGAAACGCATCACAGTGGGGCCCACCATGATGCGTGTCGAACATCTACCCCATCAATCAGGTGCACCATTTCGTGGTGGGCCTCGAGCTAAAAAATCAAGTTAATCCATAACTTGTGGGGGCCACACCACATACAAAAGTTGAAAGGGGTTACCATCCCATTAAAACATTTATAATCATTTTTTGGGCCAACCGAGATGTGGTTCAAAAATTCAGCCCATCCATTATGTGTCCCACTTGGATGAGGGGTTAGATAAATTTTCAGACGCATCCAAATTTTAGGTGCGCCCCACCAAGTGCTTTTATATGTTTTAACATGTCTTCACATGATTTTAGATGGTATGGCTCACCTACGTTCCATATATAGTTGATTTTTGGGATATCCCATAATTTAAAGGGGACCCATCAAATCCACGGTGTTGATGTTCGACACACATTACGGTGGGGCCCACACAGCTCAACCTCATGGGAAGTTCTCATTAGCGCGACCTCATAGAACCATGTCCATATATATATATATATATATATATATATATATATATATATATATATATATATATATATATATATATATATATATATATAGGGAAAAGGTACTATGCACTCAACCTCAAAATAAGTTCCCGTGAGGTCGAGCTGTGTGGGCCCCACCGTGATGCATGTCGACCATCAACACCGTGCATTTGATGAGTCCCCTTTAAATTATGGGATATCCCAAAAATCAGCCATATACGGAACTCAAATGGGTATACCATATAAAATCATGTGAAGACACCGTTAAAACATATAAAAGCACTTGGTGGGGCCTACCTGAAATTTGCATGCGTCTGAAACTTAGTCTGAACCCTCATCCAAGTGTGACATACATAATGGATGGGCTGGATTTGCAAACCACATCTCGGTGGGCCCAAAAAATGATTATGAATGTTTTAATAGTGCACGGCCCTTCTCCACTTCTATATGTGGTGTGGCCAACAAAAGTCACGGATTGACTTGATTTTTGAGATCTAGGCCCACGATGGAATGGTGCATCTGATTGATAGGGTAGATGTTCGAAACGCATCACAGTGGGGCCCACCATGATGCGTGTCGAACATCTACCCCATCAATCAGGTGCACCATTTCGTGGTGGGCCTCGAGCTAAAAAATCAAGTTAATCCATAACTTGTGGGGGCCACACCACATACAAAAGTTGAAAGGGGTTACCATCCCATTAAAACATTTATAATCATTTTTTGGGCCAACCGAGATGTGGTTCAAAAATTCAGCCCATCCATTATGTGTCCCACTTGGATGAGGGGTTAGATAAATTTTCAGACGCATCCAAATTTTAGGTGCGCCCCACCAACTGCTTTTATATGTTTTAACATGTCTTCACATGATTTTAGATGGTATGGCTCACCTACGTTCCATATATAGTTGATTTTTGGGATATCCCATAATTTAAAGGGGACCCATCAAATCCACGGTGTTGATGTTCGACACACATTA